>CCAG010002286.1:0-47139 GCA_001077435.1 Glossina morsitans morsitans
AGATAAAATTTTAAGATGTCTTCGAGTTCTGTCGTTTAATGGAAAAAGCAAATGGTTTGAGTTCACCAGCGTAGAGTATTATAGCCTTGAAATTGCTACTATAAGGGACGTTTCTATATTCATAGTTAGTACAGAGGGGTTCAAATTACTCTTCACTTTAGAAAAAAGAAACTCAATTAAAGTAAAACTGATATAAACCAGAGCACAATTAATATTTCATTCAGAAGTGTAACAGACTGACATAGAGCAAGTGTATACTTCATATTACTCTAATCAAATCGGAAGTGGATTAAGTCACATACGATCATTATATGTGTCACCCCGAGTCGTATAACATGGGAGTGGCATTGGTTCATTCTTCGCGTCCTTTTTTAGAAATTTAAAACCCTTGTTTCTATCAGGTTTGACTGCGATTAAAGATCAAGCTATGGATACGGGTAAATCTATTCTCAATGATTTCGGTCGCAAACCACTTAGAAACATTTTGGCAGAGCAAAGCAAAACGGCTTTAAGTAATTTAACAGAAAAAGCAATCAACAAGATATCGTCTAAATTTTAAAAAGGCTCTGGCAAAAGTAGTATAAGACGTCGAATCAAAAGGAAACGACGCCAGTCACAAAAGAGATCTAACGCGAAACGCACGAAAAAATTCAATCTACGTAACAAAGTAAAAGACATATTTGCTTAGAAACTATGAGCACTCATATTGAATGTATGAAAAGTGAATTAGATTTAGTTGCACCTCATCCTATACAAAGTGGCATTCTAAATACAGAAGAAGTCTCATATAATCCTATTCAATCGTTCGACACCCCTAGCTCCATAGAATTTCTCTGTCTTGGTAATGGCGATACATATCGAGATCTTTGCAGCGTTTATTTAAAGTTGGCCGAGCAATTGAAGGATAAAGATTATTCTGATGTTACCGACGACAAGTGTAGCGTTGTTAATAATCGTCTGCATTCCATGTTTCGAAGCGTATCCGCATATTTAAATAACGTATTGGTTTCGCAAAGTGACAACATTCATCACTACAGATCATACATACAAACTCTACTTAATTACGGGACTGATGCAGGTCGAACTCATTTATCATGTTCTGGATGGTATGCAGATTACCATACCGATGAAATATTTCATGATGGTAAAAAAACAATTAACCGGATTGTTTGATAAGGATAACAAAGTTGAATTGTTCGGAAAGCTGCATGGAGCTATTTTTAATCAACCTAAACTCTCGCTAAATAATGTTGGTTTGCGCATTATATTTAATTTGGAAAAATGATCAGTTTATTTAATGCAAACTCCTGCTAAGGAAACGCAGCTTAAAATATTGGAAGCACAACTCTTTATGAATCACATAACTACTAATCCTTGAACACAGGTTGCTCATCATAAAATATTACAAACAAAAGCAGCTTTGTGTCCATTTAGCAAAGTAAAAGTTAAAAGAGTCACTCTGTATCCTGGAAATCATTAGATAATGTGGTCGTAGGAAAACTGCCAACATTTTTAACTTATTCAGGCGACCGAACAATGGACTCTTTCAAGCATGAGTATTTTTATTTGCGAAGGTTTAATTTGTCAGCCAATGGTGTTCAAAAACCCCTCTCAACCTCTCGAATTCAATTACTCTACAGAAAAATTAAGATCAACCAGAGCTTATAGCATGCTATTCAAATCAGCTGGGATCAATTACTCAGGCCGTGGTCTTCATATAAACAAGAAACTTTTTGACGATAGGTGTTTTATACTAGCGTTCGTTCCATCCGCTGACCATTGCAATAACAAATTGTGTGGTGACATTTTAAGACAAGGAAACGTACGCATTGAAGGCAAATTCGCCCGGGCATTATCATTAGCTGTGACTTGCATAGTTTACGGCGAGTATGGTTCGATGTTAGCGATAAATAAAAACAGAAACGTGAAAATTACGCTTTAAAATGAATACGATACAAATAGATCAAGCGCTTAGGGCATATCTCTCTCTCGAAGAAGTATTTTCCCTCTATCTCTCTCTCTCTCTCTCTCTCTCTCTCTCTCTCTCTCTCTCTCTCTCTCTCTCTCTACGAAGAAGTATTTTCCCAGCTAATAATTTAACACGGAAAGTGAGCTCTAAACTTGCTCTTATAATAGCAAATACAGACTACTCCAATCAACCAGGAGAACATTGGATGGCCTTTTATTTTAATTCGAAGTTAGGAGCGGAATACTTTGATTCATATGCCAAGGACCATTGAAAAAAGAATTTTGCATTTTTTTAAATAGAAACTCCGACACGTATGTATATAAGAAGCAACAACTCCAAGGATACTTTTCACGCCCTTGCGGACATATTATGCTTTGCTTTACAGCTTATATAAAAGTCAACGCAAGAGTTTAAATGCTTATCTCAAACAATTTAGTAAAACTGACTACAGCTTTAATGATAAGAAAATACTCAAACTATGTAAAAAGAATTTTTAATAAAATAAATTAAAATTTTCATTTTAGATAGCAAATCCTTTATTTTCATTTGGAATAAAGTCAAAAACAGGTGCATTGGCTACAGATTTATCTCGTCCTTAAAAAATACCACACTGGATTTTAATGTCTTTTAACTTTTTATACGGGTTTTTGGACGGGAATACTTGACTAAGACGCTTCGATACAAATATCCACAGGAAATTCCCCTCAGGTGATTCCAAACAGGCTGTGCCAATTGATAACTCATTAATCTTTGTATGGCCTTCTTCTGATGTTTTCCAGGCGTCATTAAGAGTCTTCAGAAAGGTCCATTAAAAATTATTACATGTATATATAATTATGTGAAAAATATTTGTTTTGTTTTTTATTTCTTACCCTACGTCTTTGTTTTTTTTTTTACTAATATTGATCAGGTACTTCCTTTTCCAATCGAGAGCTTGAGGAAATTGACCAAAATTCAGTTTATAATTTATTTTTATAGATTGCAGGTCACATTCGCATCTCATTCGCCGCAGAAAGAAGAAGAAGAATAAAAATCAAACGAATTTTTAATTGTTGTTTATTTGTTTAATGCTTTATTCTATAAAGCCCTTCAAATTTGTCTCAAGAATTCGACTATTGAAGCTGCCATTTAAAAGTTTGTTGTAGTCCGTAGCAACCGAAGATTGATTGGCAGACGACGGCCCAATTAATCTGACCTTTGAGAAATCAAAACCGACAAATAGGATATGATGGAGTAGCATCACCATAAATCTCTAAAAGTGGTCGCTGGCAGATTTCTTTATATAAGCAACGAAAGCAATGAGCGTTCCATGCGATTGGGCGTCCGCGTATACTGGATAAATCACTAATATTAAATGAAGAACTCTTATTTTATGTAAAGAAAGGCCAAGATCATCGAACTTAGCCGTTATGTACACAGGCGTTTCCCCTTACTTTAAAATTTTTACCTGTACTGGTCGCTAACTAAAATTAACACAAGCCCCAATATTGTTTGAAATTGTTAATTACAGAGTTAGGGGTGACTCAAAAAAAAAAAAAAAAAATTCCAAGGCTTGATGACTGTTTTTAAAATAAACAGTTGGACCTTTCAGTTGGACCTTCATTTAAGTGTAAGTAACGGCTAATGACTGTCAAAATGCTTCACACCTCCTAAGACTTCAGCAGACCCACAAAACCAATCCCGTAACTAAAGCTTGAAAACATATCTACATTGTAAAGCTGAATTTCAACTCTTGCCTCGCAAATATACGAAAAATGTACAGCTTTTGTTGACTTTCCTTATGTCAGTACGCTTACTGACAATTCGCAAATTAGTCTGTTACGAGTAGCTGGGAGTAGAAATTTAAATTTTCTCGATTTTCTCAAGGGATTTTAATTTACTTTCTCTCGACTATTTCAGAGACATCCCTTTTTTTATCACTTCCATTTTCAAGCTTAATAGTTGGAATACGCTTCATGTATTAGGTTTCAATGTTTTTTGCCACTTTTCTTGATATTGAAAATTTCGATAAGAGACCCAGCACAACACCACTGATTCAAGATATTGATGACTTTTGAAGGTATTTTAATGAATATTTCCTTAATTATTGTCCTTCCAGTTATTCTCTTAAACGAAAAGTGGATAATTGATTATCGATTAATGACTATTTGCTGACGGCCAAATACGCAATGTAGAAATTTCTACACCTCAAGATGCCACATGATTATCGAAGTATTTGTTTAAAAGGCTTAACAAAAAATTGTCAAGCTTCGTCGTAATCCTAAATTGTAAATCACCTCCTACCTGTTGGGTTATTGGTAGCCAAAATAAAACTTTTTCTGAAAGTTAAAGTTCATTAATCATCAGTTAAAGTTAAGTTAATATTCAAAAAATTAAAAAACGAATTGACCTCAATAGGCATTACAGCCTCAATCAATAAAACGTAACAGGACTTCGAAACAAAAAGAAAATATTAATAACAACAGTTCAGTGAATTCTGCAGAGTTTTAATTATTTTTAAATGAAAATCTGAGATAATAACAGAAGCTAATTGAAAAATTATAACTGATTCGAAAACTTCAAATTGCTTTCTATGTATAAAAAAGAAAAGCAACTAAAAACAAAGTAAATTGCAAAGACAGTTATATTCGGCGGAGCCGAGTCTCGCATATCCACCACTATGTGTTTCGTACTCTACTCTCCAAACTCATTTATTTTACACCCATGTCGCGGACTTTACTAAGAAAAACTTAATCGCGATGTCTATCATATTCATATTAAAATTAACCCATTTTTAGGCAGTCATTTACGCAGATATATTCATTTGAGGAGCGTACAAAATAATTTTGAACGTTTGGTCTTGTTTGCCTTATGATAAATGAGCATTAAACCTCAAAAAAGTCAAAAGAGTGAAATTTAATTACTCGTAACTTTGGGTGGACAGGGCCGATTGGTTCCATTTTTGGAGAGTAAAGCGTTTCGTGAAGTAAATGTGCAAAGTTTCAGCCTTCGAACTTTAATAATTTCCGAATAACAAGCAAAAATTCAAAAATTTTTGTTAGAAAAAACTAAGTTGTGTTCAGTTCACGCTCCACAGCGCCCTTCTGCTCTGGTCAGTTTGGCACAATTTTCAATATCAACCTGCGTGCAGAATATTCCAATGTTTCTACGGAGCTTGAAGCTCGATATCTTCATTTTTGCGACCAGGAGAGTGCCAATAATACACACCACACAGATACATAGACCGACAGATATGGCTAAATCAACTCAGGATTTCATGCCGACCAAGAATATACATATTTTATAGGGTCTCTGAGCTTCCTTTTGGGTGTTACATGTATAACCCCATCTTACAGTGGTGGGTATAATTACTACAATTCATTACTAAAGTTGTCGAAAAGGTCCAGGTAAATAAAGCGCTTATCATGTTGACTGCAACACCCACAATTGACAAAACGCTTTTCAAGTTTTCTTTGATTTAATTGGTTTGAAATCATGCGATTATGAATATTTTCTGTAAGGCGCGGGTATCTTTCTCTCACTTAGTTGTTTCTTAAATTATTTAAACATTTTTATAAAATGAAATTTCAAATACATTTAACAAGTTTCTAAGCAATTTTAATTAATCTCGAGCAGAAACTGAGGGAAAGCATAACAGCAATAACAGAGCAATAACGGACTCGTATAATAATAACCTACGTGAAGGTCTTTATGAACAGGACGTTCAAACGTACATTTATTTAATCACAAGGTTAATAAGTTCAATATTAAAAGGACAAGGATATTAAATGAAAATTCCCAAAACGAGAGAATAAAACACAGCTTTTAAAAACTATGCTCTATTATAATATTTGCTTATGTTTACGAAATGAAAAGAGCTGGATAAGGCTCGAACACGTTTCTGATTAAATTGAAATACAATTCACTCTAAAAATTGTAGAATTGTATTTTTGCATTTCGTTTGAAGTCGTCTTTCTTTCCTGCACTCTTTAATATATTATACGTATACATTTATGTATTCATGTACGTATGTTTGTATATATGTATGTACGTTTCGTTGCCCTGCTATTATTCCCTAAAGTTATAAAAGCTTAATTATATTTGCACGTTTTCAAAGAGTACAAGCATTTCACAGTAGTAGTGTATAACACGTTCCTGTTGTTTCCAATGAACCGGAAATAGGACTTTTGCAATTAAAATTTTCATATTTCTCGTCTTTACAGCTTCGGTTTTCACTTTATTTAACTGGAAAAGGAATCTACTACAATGATAGGTACTATTTTAAATTAATGTAATTATTAATAAAATTAGAAAACGCGTCCCTTATAACTATAAAATAAGCGTCAGAACGGAAGATTATATTAGGAACAGTGTGCAAGAAATAAATAAGATAGACAAAGAAATAAAAGAGAACTACTACATGTATATAGGTTAAGATGTAATTGGAGCACTTGGAGACGATTGAACGAAAACCTCCCATGAAGTAAAACTGCGTATTGTTTGTAAGTAGTGCCTACTGCTGGATGTCGCAAGCGGTCGGCGACGGTGCCTTCTCTGATCCTGGTCATAAAGTGAACACTTTCCCTGCAGACAAAAACAACCTAACTTTACAAACCGACCGTACGTCCACTTCGAACAACATTCCGATCTTCCTTCGGATGGTCGAAATACGATAAATGAATGACAAATGATTTGAATTGAAACTTAATGGAAACGTTTTATTTACATATAAACTATTTATGGTTAAACAAATAGAGATTCCCTAATATTTGGGAAGCAGAAGCGTTACCAATCTGCTGTATTGTTCGTAGTCATGTTTATTTTGAAAGCGGTGGAAATCGACTTTATTTACTTGAAATTCACTTGAAATTCACTTGATAAATGTCAGGCAAACGGCATCACATTACCGTAAGCTAACGTTATCTATTGCACAATGGAATCGGGATATGTTTGTATTAAATCAAACCATCCGCGGTTTTGCATAACGATCAAGCTAATACGTATGTTTGGGACAAGATAACAGCATCTAGAGAACCATATGTGGCTTTGTACGTTCTTTAAACCATTTGCAGAAAATATTAACCCAAAAGCATACTACAGCTTATAGCTGTATGTGCACTGGTCACAAAAGAACCATAAAGTTAGTTAATCTTAATATGGATCACAAATGCTCCTTCCAGTGACCATTAAATAAATATCATTGACCATAATTTTTTACTCTGAGAATATTGTCGCGATCGCGATTTTGGAGCGGTAGAAAAATAGCGATCCGGAAAACCGAAAATTTATCGTAGATCTCCCAGGAGTACTACAATGTTTTTACTAAGCGAATAAATATTTGCATAAAATTGGATACGGTTTTGTTGTATTATTAAGAAAACGCGAATACAACTGAAGTTGTAACGAGTACAACAACCTGGTAATTTTGAAGGTGAGGGAAGTCTATTTAGGAATACCGTTGGATAACAAATTTACATTATCTGACGCCATAAAACAAGAAATAAAAAAATATGGATTTGCTCCACTTCCAAAACAGACGGATCATATATAGGTTTTAATTGATAAATATATAAATCGTGTGGCAAATTTTTGAACTCCTACGCTAGTTTTATCGTTTAAATCGACTTTTTTCCTTTTTTTACAATTTGCTTTATCAAGTATTCGTGTTTGTGTTAAACTTTATTAAACCGCAACAATTTTCTTACTGTTCTGTTCCTAGTTTTTTTCTAACAGCAGATTTATTATTAAATGAATTTGCCCTCTCTCTCTCCCACTCGGATGTAAGGAAAATGTTTATAATATACCATAAAATCTCTTAATGTGTTCGCTATAGAAATATATTTGTCTCAAGAGCACTTTAATATAACTTGCAGTAACCACCGTCGCCCCCTGGTGAAGCATTAACTATTTACAAAATATAGTCAAAATGAAAATAAAGTTTATTCATTTAAGAAATTCATGCATTTTAGAGTAGAAAAAGTTAACAACTAAGTGTAACTAACACAAATATGTCGACAGAATATGTTCCGTAAATTGTGAATGCTGCAAGAGAAGCAGAAGAGATGCTCCGAAGAATAGCATTTAGATGTTTCTGATTCTCAGGAACACGCCATTTTTATATTTCATTTTTATTTCTTATATTTGTTTATTTATTTATTTATTTTTTTTCCCCCTTTTTTTATATTTCCGCTTTACTTTCTTTCTTAACCTTTTAGCTCTAATTTAATTTCCACGAAACAAGAATTTAACTTTTAATCCTCATTTGCTGCAATTTTATTTAGCAGCACACTTGAAGATGCTTCTCTTGTCTCACTAGAATTACGGAATAGCTGCAAGGAAAATGGAGACAAGAAAAAAAAGATAATAAAAAATAAAACTAGAAATAAATGGTGAAGATGAAGACGTAGTCAAAATTTCAATGAAATTTTCTATTACACAATCTACTGCTCATAGACTCGCACTGGCACATTGATATAAGTTTGTTTTGCGTTTTGTCGAAAGCCTTAACAATTTTCCACCATAGAGCAACAGCATCGGCAGCGAGAGCTTACTTTGCTTTGGCTTAATGTAGTTGAGAAGAAGAGGGAAAGTATTCGCGCTTCGTTAGCTTCAATTTTAGTAATTTTCTTTTTTACACATACAGTCACATTTATACACATATAGACACAGACATATACAATCATATATTTATAACACAAAAACAAATGCACGCATATATTCATAGCCACAATCATCAAAAACCAGTAGTTAGTTAGAGGTTTTCTATTCACTATTTTCCCAATGTTGTCTTCTCGTCTTTCTCCATTGCTCTTACAAGTACATGGCTGCTTATGGCTGTGCGTTTGTAGAAAGCGACGTGTCTGCAGTTTAAAATCTTCCTTTTGGTTTTGGTTTTGTCAATACTGTGCCATTAACAAATTTCAGACTTTAATAAACATTCCGGCAATTTATTAAATAACTAGGATGTCTTTAAGCTCTTTAAACCCCTTAAACTATGTTATGATATTTCCCATATTGACTTCCCGTCACCTATACAACAATTTTTTGTAGGGTTTTCCATGACATGAAACTACTCTTCACTCCCTCCCGCTCTCTTTCTCTTTCTCTCACTCTCTCTCTCTCTCTCTTTCTCTCTATATATATATATATATATATATCTCTTTCTCTCCCTCTCTCTAACTATATGGCCGCTTTTTCGCACAGTCTCCTTAACTTCCTTTGACAAGGAAATGGAAACCATCAGCGCTTGTTACACGTAAAAGTTCAACGAGTCCCAACTTTCAGAAAAAAGAGGTTAATATTTAATGACCAACTCAAGAGTTGTTTCTGTAATTGCAAATATTCACAGCGTGTTTGTTTTCTTTCTCTTTTATTTTGTTTTTGAACATTTTATTTCATTGAATATGGAATTTTATTTACATTCACAAACTTGAGTCAAACTTTTTCTCTGGGATTAATTTTTATAATTTTTTTCTTCTTTCACATTTTTGCCAGTATTTCGTCAAGGGCTCATACACTTGTCAATATATAATGCATACCCATGTGCAGCCGTATGTGCTGCATCTAAGTGCTTGTAGGTAATTGAATGTGTGTATATCTGAAATCGTCAAAGAAACCGTTATTCGTTGCAGTAGCGTGTTGCTGTTGACTATGTATACATATACTTATACGTATTTAATGAGAATATGTTGAAAATTCAAAGACTTCCTGCATTCAATTCAAGAACTATCTGCATTTCTCTCTCTCTCTCTACATCTCTATCTCTATAACCCTGGGGATTATTGAAAATTACATTTGTTGTTTTCAGTTACATTTTAAACGATTTTCGTTTTCTCTTTTTCCCGTTCATTTTTATAGCAAAGTAAATAAATATTTAGTTGTCTCCCTTTTTCACACTAAGCAACTGAACAGCAATAGAGTCGAATAAGTTAACTTGATGAAACTGTTTAATAAAACATAATAATAAAAAGAAAATAATAATAATTTCGATGCTTACAAATATGGGCTGAGTGAAAAAGTGATTTTCTTATAGGGAACCTAAAATATAGCTCGCTACCGTAGAAAGAGGAGACAAACCAACCGCAATCCCGTTCAGATCGGTTAATCTGGCGCGATTAGATTGTTATCTCTGAAGCCATTCCAAAGTCAAAATCCAAAACAACAATATCCGCACCCCTTACAATCTTTCAATTGGTAAAACGGGCAGTGATATTTTATGGGTGCATCAATTTTTATGGAGAAAAGACTTTAAGCTTTTTAAATTTCGAATGTGTAGTCGAAGCTAGGTTGTATTTCAAATTCATGATTAAAGCAGAAAGAGAAAAAAGCCGACAGTAGGCGTACCCTTATTACAAATTTCCAATCAATGTCCGACCCAAATTCCGCACAAAATCTTCGATTATTTCTCAGGTTGATTAATATGAAACGATTAAATTCATCCTCGGAGTATGCAACGATATGTGTATCAGTTCTCCTTCGTAACAAACAAGCAACACAAATCATGTTCAAATAAATGGATAACTTTTAAGCAAGAACATAACGGTCAACTTGATTTTCTTGTAAAATGCGATCCCATCATTTTCAGAAAAAAAAAGAAAAAAATAGAAGAGAAAAGCGATTCTTGGTGCAGTGCTTCGATCTTTTAGACTAATTCTAGGAATAGTCAGATAAACACAGTAAAATGGATTCTGAGCCTGTCCTTACTCAAGGGTGTATAGAAAGCGTTGTATCCTTTAGTTTTCTCTTCTTTTCTTTTTATACCCACCACTGAAAGATGAAGAGTATAATCATTTTGTCATAATGTTTGCAACACCTAAAAGTGTCTGTGTGGTATGTGCTGGTTACACTCTCCGTTCGCACATATATTACTCTTTAGAAAATCCCAGGGAAAAGTATCAAAATGACTATTGGGATCTGAGTTTGTTCGCCGAATTTGGGTGATAATAAGTTTAACGACTTGTGTAACATATCGCTCTTCCTTGTTGAAACCAAAATTTTTTGCCTATGCGAGCAACAGTATATTGTTGGTTAAAATTAGATTCTTACGTTTATTTGTTGACGCAAGTAAATGCTTCCACTTCTTAGAAGTGCTTCGTCCGCCATGATTATTTTTACTGTTAATACTTTTCGGGTTTATAGGAACTTTTGTGACGCTTTACCTATCAAAAAATGTTCGACATCTATTTCCTTTCCCTTTATGTTTGAAGATACAGATTGCTCTGTGTGTTTTACGTCTGCACCTGACATGTGTCTTAATCAGACGGGTTGCCTACAACCATTGGCAATCGAGGTAAGTTGATTGACGACCCCCCAGGGAGAAAGACAATCCCCATTTAAGGGGGCCTTTCTACCCTGAAGTACCGCAATAGAAGATGGGTGTGGGCCAAATTCTCGCTTAGTGGTCTACGTCGAGGCCTATCTAAGCACCTCTTCAATAGCTCCCCGCGAGACTTTGGGGTAACCACAGCCACCACGAATACTCCCCGAAGGGCCGTACCCAGCGGTCAGGCAAGAAGGCATTCTCCGGCATTCCGATGGGTTGTGTGCATCATCCTGCCAGAGCAATCCAACTTTGGGCAACCTGACCCCCTTGGACACCCTTTAATTTCTTGGCTTATCGTTCAAACCAGAACTTACACCAAGCTATACAGCTTTGGGTGATCTCATACTGTACGCTTTTCGCTCTTGCCTTCGGACTCTCCACACGTCCCGGACGGCCAAGCCTGACTATCCTTCCTCAAGGAAAATAATGCTTCCAAGGTTGTCGTCGCACAGAACACACACCTATCTGTGCCCCAGCCCACTTGGTATCGCTGGCCATCCTTAGATGACCTCCACCAAGAGAACCTAATAGGGAAAGAAATGCTTCCTTTTATTAAAAAGAAAAGCCCCTTCCGACTAGACCCCTTCCGCTTTCCAATGAGAAAAACCTATTGCTAGGTTATAGATAGAAGCCTTAAACCTTTCTTAGCCATTGACTGTGCGACTCTTAAACTAAAGAGCCATAATGCAGCAGAAAATGTTTATAGGGAGCACCACGAAGAGGTGAAGGTTTCGGCACTTCTATGGGTGAACCAATTGATCCCATAGTTTCGTTGTGTGGCCTTTGACGATAGTCATAGTGATGGAGAATATGACTAAAAACGTCACAGCCGAAACGAGGCTAATCTGGAATTCGAATAATACCCAGAAAAGGACTTACATATATGTTTTCATACCCACTACGGGTAATGATGGTATATTAAGGATAGATTCGTCCTTGCTATAATCATATCAGAAATAAAGTTTGTAAGTTCTTAAGCAGCTTAAGATTTTAATACGACCTAACCATGTAAATTTTTTCGTCTATCAGTCTGACATCTATCGCCGAAAACTACTTAGATCTAAGTAGTTCTAAATCGTGCGACTGCAAGCACATATATATATATATTTCTTTTAATATACTTCGACATAGGCGTAGATTTGGAAATTCTCAATTGATCAAATAATGCTCACCTGCTCTTGGCTTTCTATCCATGTATGAAAATTCGAAATAATAAAAAGTTCAAATGTATATATATATGTTTTGGAACGAATATTTTCGACTTGAAAATACCAAAGATGGCTCACACATTAATATAGCGTGCACCACTTATAATACCGGTTGTGTAAAGTTTATGCGGATGTATGCGAGAACACCCAGAAGGACATAAAAGAGACTCGCGTTATATTATACCGATTCATTCAAAATGCGATTTTCAATCGATTTAAATTTGTTTGTCTATCTTTTCACTTCGTTTCTGTCCATGTAACTTTTGTTCTAACTATAGACCGCCATTTTGGCGAAATTTGACAAACTGGCGCGTTTTGGTCCAAGAATTATCGCTATGGAAAATTAATTGGATCTAATGGACTATTAATACGATTGCTCTCATATAATGTTCGTACCATAACTAAGCTTTTATACAGCAGGAGAGGCTAATTTTTACGACTTCTTGAGCAAAATAGGTGAAGGATAATACGACCTTTGACAAAAAAAAAACAACTTTGTTAAATTTGGGCTACGTCAGCTCACGTTTTGGGGATCCGCAACATATGAGGGTTGTTGTTGTCATGAAAAGTGGGCCTTTATATAA
The DNA here is from genome assembly GCA_001077435.1 of Glossina morsitans morsitans. Lineage (NCBI taxonomy): Eukaryota > Metazoa > Arthropoda > Insecta > Diptera > Glossinidae > Glossina > Glossina morsitans. The sequence goes on from CCAG010002286.1 coordinate 13,063, forward strand.
AGGCAAACTATAAGTTTTGGCATTTTGTTACGAACACCTATAAGGAATTGTGTGAAGCGAAAGACGTCGAACAATTTCTACAACCTTAAACGGAAATGGAACCGGATTGGATCGATTTGAAAGTATTGCTTATATTTTGCGGTTGACAGCAACGCTACCAATTAAACATAATATAACGCGGAATGGGAAATAGGAGAAAAGGCAAATCGCAGAAAAGTGACATGATGAGAAGACGAGAGACTCTCTAAGACAAAACGCTAATCGGGATAAGGTTCTCGAAGAAGCATTTTTATATGTTTACACGTTTATTCGTTCCCTTTCGTTACTTTGCTATCGAATATCTTGTGGGTACAACTCATTATACAAAGAATATTATGTAAAATACACATATGTGCACGCCTACATTTAATCTGCAAACTTACATATATTTATAGGTATGCTGGTTGTTTGTTTATCTGCCTTTACGCATACAGACTTCGCTCGACTCATCATTACGGCATTAATGGTTAGATTGAATTTCTACTTTCTGGGGATAACGTACATTTGCACCTACAGGCGTGGGCACTTGCATATGTTTACACAATCATCCGCAAAGACACAAAAACACATAAACGCACAAACACACTGGGCACACTGGGCACACTCCCCTTCATGTATACAAACAAGTGGATATCATTGTTTAAATGAATTTTATAGTCTGGATACGAAATTAAACTACATATATAAATACAGACGTAAAGTGCTGGTTCCTATTTTATTTCCAGATGGATGTGTGCGCGAATGTACTTGCAAATGTTTCTATGCGTGTGCCAGTATATTGAAAATTGAACGAGTCGCTCTGAATGGATTGAATTGTTCTGACATTGATCCTGAAATAAATTTTACGGTACAAACGGCCCACCGAATTAAAATTAAAAAAAAAGAAAAAAAAATTGTGGAAAGTGGAAAATAAAATGAAAGAAATTTTGTTATGTTACTTATTCAATGAATTTTACGGGTTGATTGGTATCCAAAACTTCTGCACTTTACACAAAATATAATTGTACTCGTGTTGATGCCTATTATTTTCATTTATTTAAAATATGAATTGCAATTAATTATTTTTTATAGAATCACATCTTTTTGAACAGTGCATACGGTGTGCGAAATTGTCGTTTTGCTTACCGCACGCACGGACATCATGTGATTGATCAACATTCGATTCTCGATCGAATTGACATATTTCGATCTTCCCATGCGTCCGTCCATCTGGTAGGCAGATGGCACGATCCGTTCAGAACATTCTATGTTCGGACTATATTTCATAGCCAATGACAGCGATACGAGTGTTTTCTAAAACTACTTAAACTTCTCTTAAAAATGCTTTTAGCGCGGCAATCCGAAACGCTCGCAATTGATCGAATAGTTTTTCAAACAACAAGTGCATTCTATATGATAATATGAGCAATTATTCGGACGTATTTAAGTTTACATTTCATTATTTATTTACTTATATGGTTTCGAATTTTACGTTACTCCATAAATCCTAAAATATCACATTCATAACCGATTAGCCGCAACTGAGAAGAAGATGTAAAGAGGAGACGATCATTTATTTTAATAAATTAATGACGAACTGATATTTCGAATTTCTGTTCATTATAAAGCAGGTAAGTACACTTGCAGCACGCCTTCAATTGGCAAAGCTTTCGTGGCAGAAACTATATTAAATGCACAGTATTTACCTTTTAGATGGATTTCGTCGCCGTTCATTTTAACTTCGAAGCTAAGTCTATCAATAATCATTTTTTCGCTTCAATTTTATTTAAGGAATACAGGTCTTTTATTGTCAATACGTGAGTGCTGATGAACCTTTTTTATAATAATTGGAAAAGTTTTTCCTTGGCGCTACCTTTAATCGAGACTCCAACAATCATGCCAATAGTAGTGTGTTGCCTCTGTAGAAACAAAATATAATAATAATGTGACTCGCCTTGTAAAAGTTAGTGAGTCGCCACATACATTCTGTAAATACTAGATGGTACGTACCCCTTGGGGTTATGTCCATGGTGTCCTATGGCTCAATGGATAATATAAATTGTAAACCATCGCCTCTTCAGAAGTGGACCAATCTCGACCGTCTTTGGCCGTTGACAAAATATCGACACAACCCAGTTTATATCGTGCCCTACTTCATTGATTCATAGCAGCATAAGACCTTCACACTCGTGTAACTATCAGAAAAGACAACTGCTTAAGCTGCTGCTATATTCTTAGATTCTTGCGGAAGATTCTGTCGCCAGAAAAACACCAAGGCGCACAATTTTTGCTGATTCTCTAGCAATATGGTATGTGTATTATCAATCGCTAGCAACTATTTCGACCACATTCCAGTTAGAGTAGACCTTTCAAGCTCTTAGGACTTAGATACCAGGAAACGTAGATATCTTTGTGATTAATTCGAAAGTAAACGTTTTAATATAATGCCACAAAATCGACAAGAAGATGAAATTTTTCAGAAGAATTTCCATTGGTTTTATTGCACAGAGTAGGCTTGAAAACCATGTGTCTTACATATCTTTACGACACGATTACGCATCTGTTAGATCTGGCACAGATTCTGAGACTAAAGCTAAGAAATATTGAGCTTTCTAATTGGGATGGCTTTAGTTAATGGGCATATCAGCCCATAGTAGCAAAAATTGAATGCATTAAGTGAATGTACGAACCAAATGGTTGTGATTCGTAACATACGTCGCTTGTGGTCCAAGAGTATATTAAGTTTGAGCGAATGTATGCATGGAACACGCAGAAGGACTTCGGACAATCTTTTATTGTACCGATCCAATCAAAACCATTTTCTGAATCGATCTAAGTTTGTCTGTCTGTCTGGCTTCCGTACATTTTGCAATTTGAAGACATTTTAATTCACACCGGGGTGATTTGTCTGAGACAAAGGCTATCGAAAATGATTAGGATTAGACCGCTACGTCGAACTCTTCCCATAAAACGCCTTATATTAAGGAATAAGCTAAGGAATAGTATTTCGTCGCACTAAGTTGGCGTGAATATTTGGATCACGTCAGTAGACGTTATGATCTCCTTCCAGTATGAGGTCCTTAATGAGAAGTACGTCTCTCCACAAAAGTAAAAATTTGTACTTTTTCGTTCATTAAGCGAAGTGAACAAACGGACGTGGTCGGCTATAACGTTGTTATTTATTTTGTCTTTATCAAAAAAGGCGGATAATATGGTTGACTTCTTAAATTCTTTCCAAGAAACACACTTAAACAAGGCATAAATTCTGCCCGAGCTTACTGCAGTAGGGCGCACGCGGCGCATGACCCTTTGCTTATAAAGAATGCGTTATATCAAGAACTTTCCTTTTAAATCAAATACTGTCTGATTGCGAGCGTAATAGCGATTGTTTTTAATGTAATTGCTAGTAACGGACATGTATGGGTTTTGGTATTGTCGACTTTGTCATTACAAAATGAAGACAAAAATGAGAAGGTATAACAAAAACAAAAAATCAAAAGAACGCGTTCTGATCACGGTCTAAACTAAGTATAAATTTTCATTTAATTCATACTCAACAATAACAAAGTCGGCGATAACAACGACAAGGCCGACAACAATAATAACACTAACAACATCATTTGGGAATACAACATGCTCTACTGTAACTTCTAATTAAAATCAATTGTTCTTCGCAATATATGCGACAACAAAAACAATGCACACTTGAGAAGAAGCAGAAAACTCGTATGTATATGTAACGAGTACAGACAGCGTTTGTTTCTTTATTTCATATGTTTTCGTATTTTGTTGTTTTTCTTTTTTTTTTTTCCTATATTTTTGTTCTCTCTGTTAACGATGAGCGTATGTAGATACGAAAAAATGACTGAAGATAGGAAAAAAAAAGATGTAAATAAATAAACATTACAAACACGTACGGAATGAATAAATAAAAAATTTTCAGAAAAACTCGCTAATGAATCTCATCGCTGTAAACACTGCAATGACGGAGAGTAATAAATGGCAACATCGTAAAAGGAGTCACTACAGGAAAGAAAGTTAGAATGAAGTTAAAAAAAAAAAAAAAAAAAAAAAAAAAAAAAAAAAATGAAAAATACCGTAAAAATATAAATAAGTAAAAGTTGAAGTAACAACAACAACAACAGTAGGCGAAAGTAGAAGATAAATAAACAAGAACACAATAAAGCCAACAACTGTATTGAATTTAATCCCTAAAGTCAACCAACCAACAACAATAACGACAACAAAAGCAACAACAGTAACAGCAGCAGTAGAGGCAATGACTAAAACAGTAACAGCTTTTATGTAAAGAGTATGTAATGAAAGCACATATTTAAACGTACACTTACAATAGAGTCAAGTCAATAGAGGTAAACAGTCTATGAGGATAAAATTGCTATACGTTGGCCTTCCATGAACTTGCCAGGATTTAAGTGCCGCTGCCAACATTGCATGCAAATGCGTATATGGGGTGGCGAGTTTAAAAGAATTCCATCCATTTATGTTTGTATATGAACACATGAGTATGTGTGTGTGTGTGTGTGTGTGCATGGGTGCGTGGGTGCGTGTGAGCATTTTTGCGTTGCGCTTCCATTCGATCGAAATTGAAAATCTACACAGACGCAAAACTTGTTTAAATGTGTTTAATGGATTTTAACACTTCACAGTCGATAATTCAAAAAAAAAAATTTGCCAAAAATTTCCCATTATTTTAAAGTTTTCGCTTTTTTGTTTTGTTTTGGTTTTCATGCTCAAAACAATTTCAAAATATCTCAATAATGAATGGCGGTTAAAAAATTTAAATAAAAACATCGTTTTCGTTTCGTTTTGTGTTTTGTGTTTTGTGTGTTTGTTTTGCGTTATTTTGTTGTACGCAAAATTGTTTTATTTTTTCATTTCTATTTTCCCTCTCAACAATATCAGCAAATTCCCCATTGAGTTGTTTATTTAATTAAAAATGAAAACATTTCTTTCTGTTTGTCGGTCCAACTGTCTATCTAGTTGCCCGTCTCCGTTTTTATTCTATATATGTATTTGTGTAATTAAATTTGTTCTTTTTTTCTTTTTCCCCAGTCTTCAGAGAAATTAAAAAAAAAAAAAATGAAAACATTTTTAAAGTTATTTACTCCAGGAAGCCTAGTGAAAAGCGCGTTGTAACATATATATATATATGCCTTTTTTGCATTGCATACTTTTTAGTGGCATCTCTTTATTAAACTATGCAGGTGTATATGTGTTTCCTCGTTTCCTGTTAGTATTTTATGCTCTTAATAAATTAATGAGTGAACGCGTGAATCCTAAGCAAAAAAGTGCTTTCTTTTCTTTTTCCATCTCCATGAGACTGGCTGACTGAATATTGAATAAAATTACATTTTCTGCTATTACTCTGTTGCTTGCTCGATTATATTTTTATTTTTTAGTTATGTATCGCGACGCATGCATCTTAGTAAATTATTTTATTTTGATTAACCTGGTGGTCTCCAATTTTTATGTTCTAGACATTGTTTTCGCTGAATTTGAATTCTTAGTTTAGGACGTTATAAACGAAAAATATTGCAAGGACTTGTTAAGTTAAGCTTTTTGTTTGTCGCTTAAAAATTTGCTTCCAATTAAACTGATAAACGCAATTGCAGATGTCTTTGATTCGATTTAACCGTCAGCCAAATTCCATTATTCGCTTTTCCTTATCCATAATAATTATTTGATAATAATTTATGTCAGAATACAGATTAAAAAAAAAAAAACAAATCTAACAATTTCTTCATAACTAGAGAGGAAAAAAATGCGGGACTAAATTAACATTAAATCTCAAATTGATAGTTATCTACATATATAACTGAGTCCCGATAAGTTTTCATTGATATATTCACTAATATTTCAAATCTGAATTGTTATGTAAATTAATTTCCCAATAATTTAATTCGACTTTGGACAACGCAAAAAAGCCCCTTTGTACTAAAAGTGTTCCTCAAACTAATCATAGAGATAATTAATATTTTATGAAAGACGCCGATAGATAAAGCTGGGATATTGCCTTCCACATCCGCTTCTCTCCTTGCCCATCTACGTCCCATCGCCACAGATACGCATCCTTCCATTCGAGTTCATTTATAAAATCCATTTTATCCGTTTATCGCATTTATAAACTTTTTTTTTATATAAAAAGTTCAACAAAAAAAAAAAAACTTTTGCTGCGCCCCGATAAATGAAACATTAAACGCGTCCACCCGTATGCTTATATACCCAAGTATACTTTTTCTAGTTCTTGCTAACCCTTTGATAAGTCATATAATATATATTACGATCTGTGTAATGTCACGAATATGGACATAAAAAGGAGTAATTTATAAATTGAATTAAAAATTGTAGAGCAAGCAAAAAAATAAAATACTGCCCTTTTTTCTCCCTCCTCAACCGCATACTTATACAATATCTGTGATTATTTACTTGAGTGCTACTCATGGAAATTGGTACAAATACCGATTAACTCGTCTTACATTCTCGATAAAATGCTAAATCGCAGCATGTCTTTCGCACCCAATGCCCCTCGCTAATGCGTGCATATACGCGACACATAACCACACGTAAGCACAGAGAGTCTCAAACAATAGATACCGACAGTTGTGGGTTAATCTTATGCAAACAGAAAAAAAAAAAAGGAAAGCTGGCTAATACCGTTATGCAGGCACAAGTAAACACCAACTTGCTTACATTATGTATCAGATACGCTCGTTACAAGCTCACTAATACGAACAGAGAAACGTAAACACAATGAAATGATATATGTAATAGGTATATGAACAAACAAACTCAGTTACGTTTAAATCATTTAATTACACAAAATTTAGAACGAAACGTTACGTTCTACGTAATAGCCTAAAGGGAATGCAGGAAAGAAACCGAGCAACAGACACTGAATGCACCATTTATAGTGAAACGATAGAAATTTATATATATATATATATATATGTATATATATATGTTCGATGTATTGTTTGCAGATATATGTTTAATGGTAAAATGATTTATACGTACAATGACACTATTGTGTGCATAGCTGTGATAAGTAGTCAACAAAAATGTAACAAGAATTGCGAGATTTATAAATTATTTCCCGCAGAGGTGCAACGGAGATGGGCAAATATAGGGGGGCTGAGCTTTCTCCACATAAGACGAAAGGCAAGATTTGCAATGCTCTCATCATCTTTTTCGCTAAAGGTACGACGCGTATTGCCAAGGCGTACACTCATCGCATATATATACATATATGTATATATATATTGTTGTATATTGTTCTTGTATATATATATATATATATATATATAGATATATTCTTAATAGCAATAGCTGTTGTTTTTCTATCCAATAGCTAGCTGTCAATAAGATATAATTGCATTAGAGAGTTTCAACGACTCTTTATATTCATTTGTTTGGAAAAACAAAAGAAGCAAATGAAGGAATTAACCCATTTTTAAATTATTTCAAGCGAATGGATGACATAACGTCAGATGATTTTATAAAAATACAAGAAATCGAAACAGAAGCAGAACATCATTTCAAACGAACAACAAATATATTGTAAATAAAATTCAAGTGATTAACATTCATTAGAATATGTCGTGATGACAGCTTAGCCCGCCTCAAACAAAATATTTTACATCTGCATATGTATGCCAACAGCAATTAGATAAAAACGTTAAAACAAGACTCATTTCAACTGCATTGATTTCAATTAGTTGATTGATCCAATTTGTATTTTAATTGTTACCTTTCTTCTTCTTCTTTCCCTCCTTACCATCATGGCATTTATAAATTTCTCATTCTTCTTCGTCTCTCACTCTCACTCTTTCGCTCTTTCGCTCTTTATCTGTATTTTGTTCCTTCTCCCCCTATACTCTTTTACCGTCACTTACTCCGTTTCCGTTTATCTCTCGCTTTCTCTAACTTCTCTTCTGGAAAACTATTCATCTTCCTCTCTACAATCCCTAATAGATAAATACTGCAATTTTCGTGTACAGCTAGCTAACTATGGAAAGTACGTGTTTATACAAATGACAATTGATACAATGTGGTGGGAATTATCTAAAGATTTGTAGTTTCAAAACGTGATTTGCATAATAAATTATTTTATATTAGTATCTAAGTAAAGTAATTGTTTGCATTAGAGGTTTAAGGTAAATCTCTAGGAGGCACGGTGTCAAGCATAGGTTGAAAGCAGATTAAACCATTTATTTACTTAATTTGCAATTATACGCACTTAGTTTATTTTTCATCTTTAATGTAAATAAACTTACGAAGTCAGAGATAAAAGCAATAATTAAATAAAATAAAAAAAAAAAAAAAAAATTCGCATCATTAACGCTCCTTGAAACAAGGAATGTTTTGACTAAATTATTTTAATGCTTTATATTTTTTTTCGCTATTTGAGGGCAACATTGAAGCGAAGGCAGTATCTATCTTACTTATTATATTAAACGTCCCTGACACCTCGACACATCACTAGGAATAAATTAATTGAAAAGTTCATGCGCCGGCAATCTAGTTTCGATCTATCAATTAATTTATACAAAATATAAAATTTAAAGTAAACGCATCAGTACAAGGTTTTTACTTCAAAAATATTGAAAGTCAATGAAAAGTGTACCCGCAAAGGAATTGATTGTAAATAAAGAATGTTGAAGTGAAAAGGTGCAGGTCTAGTGATGCGAACCGTATACGAGGAAAGCGAATCTCGTAACAATATAATAAATGATGTACATGTCACACACATCCACATAGGTGGTTCCCGTTGCGTGGATAGAAATATAATGTCTCTTACAATTGGGAAAACTGTAGCTCAATATTTGCGACCATGAAATCATTTGGACGTAGAGACATTACACAGACGTTGCAGTTTGCCATAAACTTTCGTTCGGATCATGGTTTTGAAAAGATATGCACTTTCGAGTCAATTAGGCGTTTCCTGCCCAACATATTCGGAAGACGGAATTCCTTTTTGATTTTGAGCCTGTCAGACTTGTCGTGGCACAACTCGTCGGAACAACGAAAAGAATTAACTTCGAGTGTAAATTTAGAAGATTTCCTTTCAGTGTTAGTTAGTTAGTTAATTAAAGGGAAAATAAAAAAAAAAAGGTTTTTCTGAAATGAAATCCAAAATAATGCGAAACTTTTCGTTCAAACTTGAAATGAGCCTGAAATGCACAGCATGCTCCGATTAGGGTTAAATCTTTGGTCAAGTATTTTGGGTAACAATTTTAGAATTTCCTCTAATAACTAAGAAAGTACGAAAGTATCAATTTTAAATTGCATAACGATTTTTTTTTTTTTTTTTTTTCAAATTGATTCGGATAACGATTTCGAATAAATTAATGTAACAAAAAATGTAATTGTTTCGAATTCATATACTGATCGTAATTAATTTAAACTATTGACGAGTAATGGAAGATCCACAGTTCGGGAGGGAAATTACAAAAACAGTCGATCCGATCTGTTGATTGTAAACCTAGATAAGGCTACAGCTAACTTTCATGTCTCATTTTCACGTCATCTTAAAAGTGCTTCGCTCTTTTCCGATGGTATTGTGGAGCGTTAATTAATTTTTTTAGTAGCATAGCCTTTTATTTCAAATATCTTTTCTTCCTTGTGTGTTTGGTTTGTTGTTTGTAGTGCATTTTATTTTACACTTTTCTAAGCTTCGCGAAGTAAAACATTTTGATAAAATACTAAACTAACGAGAAAAAAATCCTCTCTAAACAAAATCTTACATTACGTTTGCAGAAGAATGTTTAACTATCCTTTTTAGTAAAAATAAATGAATAATTAAAGAAAGAAAGAAAAAAAAAAAAAAAAAATGAACAACTGTGTTAAAGCAACATGCCTAACGCGACATTAACTTCCGTTTTTCCAAACAACTAGGCTTCGCTGTAATGCTCTCTGTTTCCCTCTCCAGATCTCGCTATCGCATTTTCTACCGCCAGGCAAGTGTTTATTATAAAAGAGCTTTAAACCCTTTTTATCATGTTTGCAGTTTCTGTTGTTTTAGCTGGTAGTACTCATGACAGGATACGGATACACTACTTAGCTATTGGCAAGCAATGCTTCCGTTTGCATCTCAGCCGAGATTTTTTTCCGTTTTGTTTTTTGTTGTAACTTTTTGTTCCATCAAACGGAAAATATATAAAAAGAATATTTTCCTCGTTGTTGTTGTTATTACTGCTGTTTTTCTTCTGTCTCTACTTCTTTTTTTTTTTTTTTTCTGTCTCAATTTCTCTCATTATATCCCATTGCTACAAGGCTATGTAATGCCATTTTATAAAGCTTTTAGTTACGTTTGTTAGTTTAGTTGAAAAAACACCAGTAGTTAGAAAAAAAAAAAAAAAAAACAAAAACAAAACAAAACAATAAAAAGGAAAAGAAAAAGAAAAATTAAACCATACCCGACTTTCTTGTCCACATCGTCAACACATTATTAGTTAGAGAGTTTATGCTCACATTTGCCCACACACAGGCCTTTAATTAAAAGTGACATTCGCCTTGGCAGTAAAGCGTAAAATCATGCATTTCATGGCGGTTAATTTTGTTTGTAAACGTTAAAAAAATATTTGGTTTCGAGTGAAAAGAGTTTACAGTTATTAACGGATGAAAAGATTTAAGCACAAGCAAAACAGCATTAATTTCAACCTGCATTGTCCTCACTATAAGTTTATCAAGAAATTATGAATAAAATTTTGCATTCTATAATTAATACTTTATTTAATTAACTTTTGCCCCGTAAGTAAAACTATTTTTTTCATTATTCTTTCTCGATCAGCTCTTTGCCTTCAACTTAAAGCTACATTAATAGTAACCGTAGACTAATTGTACCCGAATCGACCTGAAGTATGCTGAAACATATGACTAATATTTCGTAGGCGCAGTAAGAGTTAGTTATTGTTTAAACTCTTTTACCAGGACTTTTGAAAGGTTGTTCTTCATTAGTTATCCGTTAAGTGTAAGCAAAAAGATTTTTGTTTCCATTGCTTTCGTTTATGCCCCCCACTGTAAGATGGGAACATGCTCGTTTTGTTTTTTCCATAATGCCCCAAAAGGAAGCTGCAGAGACGCTATAAAGTATATATATTCTTGATCAGCGTAAGTTCCTGAATTGATGTACCCATGTCCGTTCGTCCGTTCGTGTTGTTGGCACTCGCCTGGTCGCAAAAATGAAGATATCGAGCTTCAAGCTCGGTAGAAACATTGGAAGATTTTGCACGCGTGTTGATATTGAAAATTGGGCCAAATTGATCAGAGCAGAAGGGCGCTGTGGAGCGTGAACTGAACACAACTCAGTTTTTTCTAACAAAAATATTTGAATTTTTGCTTGTTATTCGGAAATTATTAAAGTTCGAAGGCTGAAACTTTGCACATTTACTTCACGAGACGCTTTACTCTCCAAAAATGGAACCAATCGGCCCTGTCCACCCAAAGTTACGAGTAATTAAATTTCACTCTTTTGACTTTTTTGAGGTTTAATGCTCATTTATCATAAGGCAAACAAGACCAAACGTTCAAAATTATTTTGTACGCTCCTCAAATGAATATATCTGCGTAAATGACTGCCTAAAAATGGGTTAATTTTAATATGAATATGATAGACATCGCGATTAAGTTTTTCTTAGTAAAGTCCGCGACATGGGTGTAAAATAAATGAGTTTGGAGAGTAGAGTGCGAAACACATAGTGGTGGATATGCGAGACTCGGCCCCACCGAATATATAGCTTTGTTATTTATTTTGTTGAATTTTAGAGTAGCCTTCAATTTAACTCACACACTGTTTGGCTCTAGCTGAGTCCCTTTAAAATGCAATAATTGAATGAGTAAAGCAAGAAAAACCGAAAGAAATGTTCCGTTAACGAGTATAAATTGATTTTGTTATATGTGAATTTCAGCGTGTGGGCAACAGGCGAAAAATGCAAGGGTCGCAGATTCTCAGGACATGGAGGCACGGCAAAGGCAAAGAAGGAGCTCGATAAAGGAGGCGAGAAAATAAGAGCAACGTTTCTGCATGTTCGCGTGTTGTTGAACGTGCGACCATTCGAAACGTATGGGGAAGGACCGCTGCAGGCGTCGTCTTTATAGAAAAACATTTGCTTGTTTTTCAAGCGGACGATTATTTCAGATTGTACTTCATTTTTTGCGAACCCAAAAGTGCCCTTTTGCGGTCCTTTCGGTGCTAAATGTAACTGGAATGTTTTCTTTATAGAAAAAGCCGTAATTACCTTCTTCTCTCAACGTGTTGCGTTAAATTATTCAGTTGCATATATAGTGAAGTACAACAACATATTCAGTTCACATATGCTTGGATATAAGCGTACAGTTTCTCGTTCCTTCGAACTTCTTAGAAATTTCCGTACGAATTTTTAACGAAAATATCTTAAGCGGTACATCGTTGTCATAATTATCAATAAGTGAATGCCGGAAATACACTATATATCTATGTATATATGTATGCGTATCTGTGTGCGCACGAAAGCCGGAAAGCTTAACAATTTAGGAAATCATTAAATTATGTTTGATATCTAATAGCAAATGAGATTTTCTATTATAAGAGAAACCCGAACAAAGAGATACAATGGGGTTTAGATTAATTCGTAGCGAAAGGAAGAAGAAAAACGCAAGGGAAATAGTAAACGCAGACGCACGAAAATGCTTATATCAATAAAAATAAGACGGCAAGAAATTACAATAATAAATACACAGAAACAATTTTTTTTTTTTTTTTTAGAGTAAAAGTTTAATGTGAAAACGAACCGAACTCTACTTTCATTGCCGAATGGCGTTTCTTCTCCTTCTTAACTCCTACCAACACCAAGCAAATTGGTTTTCTGTCGTAATAAATTATTGTTGGGCCATTTTTTTATGGTATGTAAAATTTGTTGGTTTCCACTTAAAGTTAAAAAGTTAAAATTTTTTTTTTTTAGTTTCCTTTATATATATATTTTTTCAATTTCTTGGAAACCAACCCAATCCGCCATTCACATTGTGCTTATTTATTGGCAGAAAGATGACGTTGGTCTGAAAAGTGTGCAACGCAAATAAGAAAAATAGATATTTTGTGAAAAATTCGATTTTGATTGTGAAGCAATGCAACGGTTCTCTAATATTACGGTACCTTTTTTATAGAATAAAGACACACGTGAAATTTCACTGCGATTTAATTTCTATAGCGCGTATTGTCCTTCGAAAACAAGTATTTAATGACAGGCGTTTATTCAAATTTGTACATTACCAACCTATTGTCAAGCAATACCGATAACTGCGCCAACGACGTCCCAAACGACTGAAATTGCAGAGTGAGTACTTATCAAATCATTTGTATTCGCCAACTTTTGGAGACAAGTGCTGCCATTAGCATGAACACCTCGGAAACTTTTCATGCAACCTGTATATGCATGCATCCAGCAAAACCAGCCATCTATACCTCCATTTATCCATCCATTTGTATCATTTACTCATTCCCTAAAAGCCCCAAGTCTGAGGGTCATGTCTTGCTACCTCTTTCGTTTTGTTTCTCATTCGCGATATACATATATATATATATATATAGTTTTTTTTTTTTTTTGATTTTTATTTAATTCTTAAATCAAAAAAGTTTACGTACACACAACGTACCACCCACCGCTCATTCGTTATGTGATTGTGTATGCGGCTTTTCCGTTTGTGTTTATGTTTGTGTTTACACACCGATCATTTCATTTCTGTTTTTTGCCCTTACTTTTGCTTTTTAAATGTGCGCATCACACTTTCCTGGTCCATGATGGTTCAACATTTTCGTTTTTGTTTTGTACACAATTTTTCATAGGATTTTTTTGTTTTTGTTTCGCTTACTTCCAATTTTCCTCTTGTCCTTTGGTTTTTGCCAACGATAACCGTTTGTTTACGTATCTCTGTAAGCGGTTTAATATAAATGAATTTCATTTATTGTGGTTCATTCTTAGCAACACGGTTAGCAACACAGACACTCATACATGCGCTGCTGTTTTTTATTTAGCATTCAAAGGTAGTAAACCGTAATATAAATGATATTTATATGCAGATATCAGCATTCATTTGAGAATGTCACAAAAATGCATAATAAAAAAAAAAATAAAAATAAAAACTCGCAACGTAACTACAAAATACGCATCCACACATATACATATCAAAAACATATAACAGCAAAGTGCCAGAAAAAAGATATAAAAGAGAAATATCTGTTTTTTGTTTTTAAACACGTATTCAGCAACACGATCGTGTAAGTATTTAATCCGTTATTCCGTTTGTATCAAATTTTAACAAATATAACAAAAGAAATGCTTGAAATGTATGCATGTCGCACATTATGCATGCAATCTTAGATTTCCATTGTAAATTTTGATATTTTTCACAAAGGCACCTATTCACGACATCGTGTAATATGGATCCTATCCATTTCATAGAGTTTCATAGAGTTGAAAATTCTCTTTTAGTCGGCACACAGAATTAATCCATCAGCGGTTTCCTCCAATGATTTCTATAGTTGACAATTTTCAATGAGTACTAACTGAACTATGGTAATCCTACCACACAATTTCGTTAGTACTGTTAGCTTAGTTAAGTTAATCGTGACTGCTATTAAATTGAAACAAAGGCCTTTAATGATAGGAAACATCGTCATATAACTTGTCGGAAGACTAAAATAGCCTCAGGAATCGAGACGACAAGCAATGGGAGCTATTCTCCTTATTGGTGAATTTGCAACATACGGGCAAAGTGTTGTTTTCAAACAAACAACAAAAACCAATAAACAGCAATTTTCATTAGACGAAAAACTCATAGCAGTTGGAGATTTTATGGTCTTACGAAATAATATCAAGTTGTCCGTCATTAAGATGAGAGGATGAGTTTAAACGATCCAAAAAGCCAATATTCTGCACACAATCGTAGAGCACGTGATAACCTTGAGTGCGTGCACTTGAGTAACTTGTGAAATATGCAGAAAATCTAGAGTTGAAAAAGTTTTAAACTCAATCGTGAAAAGCTTCAATAAGTGTACAAAGTCATTAGATCATTCCTAAGGTGTCGGCGTTCGACGCGTCAACGATAGAACGAACATTATTTCAAAATTAAAACTTGAACTTGCAGATAGATGGCTTTTCTGGATATCTTGCCCTTATCCCACTTGTCAATTATATTTCAACTGCATCGCCAAAACAAGATTCCTTTTTCAGCATTTTTTCGACAAACAAAAATCTTTGAATTTTGTAGCCGGTACTGAAGTGATATTTTCCAACAAAAAAGCAAATTCAAACTAACTCCTTTTTTAGATTGCAGCGGTACGGTAAGGGACTGCAAGCGAATGCAAGCGAAAATACAATTACTTTGCCTATTATGCCATGCCCCAATAATTGCTAAGAGTAAGAATCTTTTATATACTTAAAGAAGTTCATTTTCGAAAGTTAATAAATCTTTTAATATTTATAACTTACAAGCGTATGCGACACTCAGAAGGACTTGAGATAGATGCACTTTTTATTATACCGATCGATTCAAAAAGTGATTCTGAAGTTATGTGGCCTGTCCGTCTGTTCAACTTGGTTTCTTTTGTTCGATCTACACTCCACGATATTTAATATATATTGATTAAATTTGGTACGCTGGCGTGCTTTGTCCCAAGGAGAACTGCTACTGAAAATTGTTCGGATCGAATCACTTTTTCGACCCCTTTCCCTGTAATGTCTAATTTCGAATATACGAGCAGCTGTAGAGTGGTGTAGGATATTTAATATAAATATAGATTTAACAATAAACATAGAAAAATATAGAAAAAATTATTATTTTTCGTTAGCTCAAGAGCATATTGAGCCTTAAGCAGTTTCACATAGTTGATTGAAAAAATGTGTCAAACTGAAACGAAACAACATACAAAAGTGTAAGTGTATCTTGATTCCTTATTTCATATCGTTTCATGTTTCTGCTATGAAATAACTGAATGACATGGTAAGTCATATGTAAGGGTAAGACATACATACCCTGTAGAGCCCGTAATGAACAGCCATTATTCAATGAATTTGTGTGAATGCTTTCCATTATTGCTGTGTATTGTCACATAAACAACCATTGTGCTATGACAATCTTCCATTTTGATCATAACTTAATAAATTTTTGAAGTACATAACGAATATGACAAACTTAACCACCACTCAAACCGCAAATCAAAGAAGACCTTTCAGCCTTCTAGCCTAAATGAACTTTCCTTTTCGCAAAATCAAGTAAAGCAAATTATAAGGCTTTAAGTTTAAACAGAGTTCTAACTTTTCATTACTTACACCTTACTGTTTTATACCGTTAACTCGAGTATCAATTTAAATGGGGTCCGTGAATGCTCGATATATACATGTATATGTATATCTGTTTTTTTTTTTTTCTTTTGTTTATTATTTGTTTTTTTTATTCAGAAATAAATTTATTGAAACTGGACGAAGCAGAGGGTCCAAACAACAAAGGGGTTCTTTACCCGTGTCAACGACAAATAAGGTGATGCTTAGTAACATCAAGTAGTTTAGAAAATGAGCGTGAGAGCAGGGTCATCTATGTTTAATTTTCTAGGGCTGTGATCTATGAATTAATTTCTTATTCTTATTTCTTTTTTTTCTTTTTTTTTTTTGTTAATATAATGCGAGAATATCCCAGTTCCTAATAATAACAGTTATGATAATGACAAAACATTCATTCTCACATACACCTTTACATATATTATTTATTATTTCATAAATGCAACTCTACCAATATTTACAGGAACACAGCGCACATGTGCCTATATGAAGTAAGGGAATAATGAGCATTATATAGCTGCTATCAAGGGTGCAGAAAATTTAAATAAGATAATATACGTGAGTTCGGGCAGACACACACACACGCACAGAAAAAGTTGCAATAATGTGCTTGTCAGTAGATATATAGTGAAACGAACAGATATATACATACCGATCTTAACATATGTAAGTCGCACCATTTTGTTCCATGTAATTTAATATAATGAAGTCTGGTTTTGAAACACTTATGCAGTCACATGATTTTACTTATTATACAATACGAGCATACATAACTGTAACTATATAAAACTACAGTTGAATATGTAGGTAACTACAATACATTTAATATATATACGCATATATAAATTTAGATGTTGGTATGCATGTGTGTGCGTGTGTTAGCGTGTTCGTGTGCTCAGGATATGCATGCAGGCACGATAATGTATATAAACAATTGTATATGCATAAGTACTTGATATGTACGAATATGTAAAATGTTTTAAGCATATATATATAATAATATCTTGAGTGCTTTCCTTTTCTTTTCTTCTTGGTTTTTTTCGTCTTTCTTTATTATTATTCCATCTGAACTTCTTTCTTTTCTACTAGCTTTTCCATTATCATCATATGTACGAACGATCCTAACTAACAACAAATGCGATAAACAAAAAATTAGATACGTTGTTATATTTTATGAAAGTAAATATATGAACGCGTGCACGTATATGTACACATTATTAAACATATACGCAGTGTATTAAAGCATACAGACATTGTTGCTGCAGTTATAGTTGTCATAATTTTGTTTGTTATAAACGCCCACATGCTTAAATAATGATAAAGAAAAGAAAAGTATTAGAAAACTACCTTGAATTTGCGACGAATCTTCGATACCCAACCCAACGGTGCATATGCATATGCATATATGAACATTATTTAACTCAGATTTATTGGAAACATTATTTATAAGATAACCAAGTGAATGCAAATATTTGAAGAGCAAGGCAAGCAGAAGACGGCTGGCCAGGAAAACGGACATGGCTTTCAAAGTTTCCGAAGGTTCTTACTAATTAAGAATTCTTGCGCTACAAGCACCATCTGTTGCTTTCCTTCACAATTAGACGTTCATAAAAAAGCGAGAAAAGGGTGAATGTTTGAATGGATCCCTGTATAAGATATATTCTAAATACCCCACACCACATTCACCCACGGATGGGGGTGTAGTACGCTTGCGCGGGTGTATGCAGCACTCGAAAAAACTTGAGATGGTCCCAACTTTTATTACACCACAACTAATTGTGAACTCACGGATCGCAACTATGTTGAAATGTTGAGAACGAACGCGATCGAAAGCAAATCGTATAGGACCACTGCCAATATAAATTTTTATTTTAAAAAGCCCATATATTAAATATTTGCTATCGCGTTAACATTTTTCGGAAAAAAACTACGGTAAATATTAATGTAGACGTACTATATAAAAATGGGAAGATTTGTGTGGGATCGGATAATTTTTTTTATCCCCCGCCCGTCCTTCCTATATAGAAGAGAATACAACTGTACAAGTCGATATGCTGCAGGGTATTTGATAGCCAGGTTTGAATGGCTGTAACATTTTAGCTTCTTTTTTAACTATTACTTTTCTTTTGTTAAAATTTATCCTATTCATGGCATTTTTCCCTTGTGATTTAAAAAATTAATCGTGCTCTAAAGGACACATGAACATATCTCCATCAAGCTGATATGCTTGGTTGTAGCCGCTCTTAACATCCACGACCAGGCAATGAAAATTTCGTACAGATATTGTACAGACTGATTAGCTTGAAACTTTGATTTGATTTGATCGAGTCCGTCGTTTCACTTCTTCACATACTAATTAATTAGTTACTCGAAATTTGCTCTTCAACGCATGTAAAAAATGATCTCTAAGATCAGCTTGATATTGTAGACTCTTTTTTAAATATCAATATATTTAAGCAGGATTTTGTCATTAATGAATAAATGCAGGGATTTTGCATTACTTGTGTGCTCTTAGCATTTAATTAAAAAAATAATAACATTTTAAAAAGGGGCATACACAAGGGGCCAACACAGAACACAGAAAGATTTATTACGTTGAATGGGTTCACTTAATCGACCCAAGGCCTCTAAGCTGTCTACTCATTCCACGTTTAGCTTGAAATTAATCTCGCGATTGTATACGATTTTAGTTTTTCTTTTACTTATACATCCCACTTAGCAAATATGAAAGTGTACTTAAAATAACTTTTTTTTTTTTTTTGTGTATTGTATTTATATTCGCCTTGAAAGGTTATTAAAACTTTTGTTGCAGTTCAAGGCAACCACACTATTTCTCGTGCTTCAAATTTTGCTCTTAAATTAAGAACGTGCCAGCATATCTGGAATATATTTTCTTGATAAGCGTTAAATTATGAATGAATTATGTGCGTCCCTCAATGTATTTTGCAGCAAATCGCGTAGAAATTTTTAGTTCAAATAATGATCAAAAATCATAGAAATCTCAATCATTTTGTACCCTTTGTCTCCCTAATCCCTGAGGAAATATTTGGGAATATTTGTATACGTTTATATAGCGAATAATGGAATTAAGTCTGATTTCGTAGGTGTTCAGCCGAATGGTGTTCGTCGTACTTATCTAATCGTATAAAATAGCAGTGTGTAAATGTGTCTATTCCGAACTAATACCTGTTTCTTCTAGTGCGCAACAAGGTAGCGTTGAGGTCCCTCACTTTTTGTTTTATTTATTAAAGGTTTCCCTGGTGTCATTCAGCACAATAATATTTTAATGTTTACACAGACGATATTGAGTTA
The DNA here is from genome assembly GCA_001077435.1 of Glossina morsitans morsitans. Taxonomy (NCBI): domain Eukaryota; kingdom Metazoa; phylum Arthropoda; class Insecta; order Diptera; family Glossinidae; genus Glossina; species Glossina morsitans. The sequence goes on from CCAG010002286.1 coordinate 32,724, forward strand.
TTTCAATCTATTCGAAGAGCAATGGACGTAAAACTTTTTACTAGGGATTTACACTCATAGGCATACTGGTCCGGAATTAATCTAATGTCACTTTTCGAACCATTTCAAGTGCAAAAAGATGTCATTCTCTAGATCATTCCCCGTTGATTACAGCTGTACAATTCGTGGTCACAACATAGCGGTATCCTATAGTGATGTTGGTATTCCAGTCGATCAAAAAAAGAACTTCAATCTTCATATTCAATGAATTGTTAATAAAGCGAAAAGTTTGTTGGACTTTCCAAGCTCCAAACTATTCTTGTCTGATAGAGAGTGTAGCATTAGTTCAAAAACAGTTCCCCATCCTATCAACATCGTTTAAAATGAATTGATTTACCGGTGCTCAAGAAAAACGGGTACATATTAGGAACATCCTCGGTGCTTAAGTTGAAAGAGCGAGACCTTAGTTTCCCATTTTTGCTCAGTCTTTATTATCTTTAAACGCTGCATCTCACTTTTGTAGGCACTATGTTCCAATTGGAGTTTCTCAATGATGCATAACTTAGGCGCTTTCTTTTACGCTTCCACGTAGTTGGTAAAAACTAGAACGACTTTTATAGGGGCGTTCCATTTTCCATTTTCCGATACAATAATGTGCTTTAAAAGAAAAGTACGACCTGAGTTATTGCTTATCAATTGTGTACCTATATAGATGTACTCATCTATGGTGATGGGGCTAACTGCATATATTAATGATTGGATTAAGGTTGGGGAAACATCTGCGTCTTTGAACCATTTTTTATTTTTTTTTTTTGCTTTATCTTTTGAACTTATATGCATTGAATTATAGTTTCATTTTTATATTTTTGAATTATATAATGGATCGTATTGAAAAGTCTTGGCGGTTTTTTTCGCGGTTTCAAGCTTCTTTTTGTAGCCTGCTCTATTCCTGCGCTACTTCCTGACAGCATGCGTGCCGATGTTGGTCTACCAGCTGAAAATTTCATTTTCACCTTTTTCAGTAAGTGGCAGACCAAAGAGCGGTGCTTCTTTTGACATCAAAATATCCTGAGCGGAATCGAGCAAACCAATTCTAGGTGCTTCGTTCACTCACAACATTCTCACCATATACTTCACAATCTTTTTTTGCGCATCGTTTTTAGCTTTTTTATAGTAAAAAAGCATCACATAACGTATTTCTTCAAATATTTCACTCATTTTCAAATCAATATAACTTTTTACACGAACAAATACTTAGAAAACTATCCGCGCAGAAAATGTAAACTGAAATGTCACCTTCTAAGGACAAGTTCGTTTGAGACAATCAGGTGCGTGTTGCCGGATATATAGGCATCAACACCATCCCGCGAAAAATATCGCGGAGAATTCTCAACTTGACCTATTATAGTATATACTGGCTGCACAGATTACCCCATGATATTTAGTAAGTAAATATTTAGTAAAGAATTCAACTTTTGTCCAAAAACAGGCAACCATTTAATTTAATAAATAATGTTAACAAGTAAGAAAATTATATTCAGTTGTCAATCATCACCGTTATCCTAAGGCGAAAGGACTAAATTTTCATACTCTATAATACTGGATGGGCGAGGCTGCTTTTTACTTTTTCAGAATAAAAGTGGAAGTTTATATAACGTGCGTGTTGTACTTTATGAGTAACAAGCACAACACATAGAAGGCCAAGGTGTTCATAGTTGTTGTTGGCTAGGCGTGTGGGCGTTGCTATTGTGTCTTTTGAACGGTTCGGGTCATTATCATGTTTTTTGCACATTCGCGCAAAGAGGATAATGTTTCCGGACAGATGAACAGACAACGGACGTATTCAGGTACATTCCGAATTTCAAACTGGTCAATAATTTTTCCCATTTACGTTCAAATTATTGTAGATTTATATGCTATGGTTCCTGAGTAATGAGCAAAAAATCAATTTTTTATTCCATTTGACGAGCAGAGGTGTTCTCAGTTTGCGTCAAAGTATAAGCGTGTCCTTCCATCAATTTCATTCATTTTCAATACTAATTTGTGTGCAAAAATTTTCAAGTCGATAGCTTAATTTTTGCGGCCAGGAGAATGTTTAAAATAGGCGTTACACAGACGGCGAGACGAACAGACGTGCTTAAGTTGTTTCAAAATTTGGTACTGGTCAAGAATATATTGACTTTGTGGTATCTCTGAGGTCTCCGTGTGGGTGTTGCAAACGTTGTGACAAACCTTTCATTCTTCGGTGATAGATATAATAACCGAAATCGAAATATTGTTTTGTCAAATATGTAATAAAATGCATAAGAAAAGAGCGAAAAAAATATAGAAATCGTCATGCCACCCGCTTTGAATATATATATATATATATATATATATGTATATATTATTCATCCCTTTTTTTACAGACTACTCTATAGTTATAGACCACAAAGCTGCCCTGTTAAAGTGAAACTTTCTTCCTCATTTGCTTTTCTGGTCCAATTTTTTCTTTTGCTGCATCTGCTAAAACCGGAAACGCGTATTTCAACCTTATCGTGCTGGGAAATGACGGATAGTTAGCATCAAAATCGTCATCATACACTTTTAATTTCTTGACAGAGGTACTGACACCTATCAAATCGCTATCAGTCCCAAATGCACTAGACAGTCGTTGCAATGACGGCAAGAAGTTTCATTAACGCACCTTTATTTGAAAATGATTTCCAAAGAACGTACGGACTTTCTAAAGACATCTATCTGCTTATGTATATTAGACAACTTAGAAATGAACAGATCGCAGATTAGATTATAACGACCCAACAGATACTCAAACGACATAGGTAGACTTTGTACTTGAGGAAGAAATCGAAATTTCAAGTAAAAAATTTGGTTCAGATAATAGATTACTTCCAGATACTTTAGAAAATTCAAATCATCAGTTGAGCGCATAAAAAAAAAATTGGTTTTTGAAATGTTATGAGAAAATTTCTTCAGACTTTTTACAAACGAAATGTAAATCTGGTACCTAACACAAAAATAAATTTTGTTTTGTTGCTCGAATTTCGTTGTCATACGGTAGCGGATTACAGCTTTGCACCAATTATCAGTTAATATTTATAATATAATATAATTATATAATTATTATATAATTATTATATAATTATGTAATTATTATATAATTATATAATTATATATATATTAATATTAGTAATATAATTTTAGTCGCACTACGACAGTTGTAAAAATGAAGGAAAGAAGAGGAAATCTGGTACGAACATCCCTTGATCGTTTAAGGACCCTAAACAACAAAATAGTTATAATCTTTCAACATACACGCCCACAATAGATTAAATAATGAGACAATCTCGCAAAAACGCCGACCATTACTTTCGTCTATAATTTTCGGTACGGTAAAGATACATTCGAAAACCTCGTTACATTCTCGTACTACCATTTACCAAAGCCACCTGCTCAGAAATGATTAGGAACAGTTTCCCAATACTTACATACGTCAATTATCAAACTTTACTTCCAACTCATTTCCAATTCCTTTTCAATGTATTGTGGGAAACATTAGTGTTTTCATCACCTAGTTGCAAGTAAACCGGAAATAGATTTGAGACAAATTGAGATTTTTTTTGGGAAAAAAGTGTGTTGAAATAATCCTTTAATACGATCACAAAACTTATGATATTTTTTGAGTCGAAAATCTTGTACATTAAATACATTTTTAACTAGCATGCAAGGTCTAATCGGTTCAGTCCCTTTCATCTATATTTTTTTTACACCCTCTGTTGAAGTCCCATTTACAAGCTTTTCTAGAACAAGATGAGCATTTTCAAAAGATTTCCTCCAATTGTTTACTCAACGGAAGTGGTTCCATATATATCTGTACAAATGGAATAAAATGGAATATGTATAGTAATTACCCTAAAATATGCTGGCAATCTGTAGATAATATATTGATAGCAATATATTATGTGTACTGACCGGCGGTATCTTAGCTTTACCTTGCAATTGAGTAATGCTCACAAGCTTAGTATGGACCAAGCTTAGCCTCTTTCTTAATTACTAAGAGTGACTGCCTTTTCTCCCCGACTCTTTTAAACTGAATGCAATATCCTTTATCTGTAACCATTTTCCTCCGAACTCAAAAATGAATTATTTCTTTCAAAGCTCCACAGTAACCTAACGAGAATTTCTTTTGATTTACCTTTCATCTGAAAATTGCTGGCAGAGCATCATTTGAAGGGAACCAGTTATGAGCACGTTTACAGTGTAGGTGTTTGGAAATTTTTTGCTCGCATTTCACATCTGTTTCGAAACAACTCACCTCGACTCTTGAAAAATCTTTCAATCTAGAAATCACGATCGAGTAACATATTCAGGTTACGGTCGACTTTACTGTATATCAACAGCTATACATGGGCCCCAGAGCTAAATATTCCCTCTCCTAGATCTGTTCTGTTCATTCTTCCCTAAACACATCTTTAATGTCTTAATATTTCTTTCTGCTACAATATTGACTTAAATTGAAAACGATTAGTTATAAAACGAATTCGTGATGACGTTATTAATTACTAATAAAACACTTATGTTAGATTGCATTTAATAAATATTCAGATAGAAAGCAACATATAACAACAAGCGACTTTTCTTAATTTCTCCTAATATTACATACAGACACATATTTCTTACACCAAAATAGTTTCGTGAATCTACACAAAGAAAAAAGGAAAAAGTACTTGAAGCACATTTGAAGTCAGCAAGTGGCACAAAAAGAAGTAGAGAGCTTTTGCTAATCGCGTAATATTTGTAAATTATGTAATTAAAAGCAAGTTACAATATTTATGTTATATAATTGCCAGTATTTATAAATAAAATCAACCAGGTTTCTCTGTTTCTCTTTCGACGTTTTTTATCTATTCTTTTTTTTTTTTTTTACTTTTCTCTGTTTATTTTGACGATTAAAAGCGTTGATAACCTGTCTGTGCCACACATTGAACCGTTTACTACGACTGGGTGATGAGTACTTGACATATGTTGTGTCCAAGAGGAAAAAGAAAAGCAAAAATAAATTGTTAAAATTTATTTAAGGACATGTGCATGTACATGTGCATGTATATGTTTGCATGGTGTGCAGCATGTTTCAACAAACATTTATTTTATCATTATTTTCTATGAGAAAGTTTTCGTTTAACTTCTTTTTCTTCGATCTGAATAAAAATAAAACTTTCTTGCGAGTTTCTTCTTCATTTTAACAAATTGCGCTGAGGAAATAAATATTACGAATTAGGTGGGAAAGGTAGTAATGATATAATTGTAAGCCATTTAAGTCCTGCGTTCTTTTTTAACCCAAAAGTTACGGTCATTTTTTGTAGAGTGGGAATCAATTGCCAAGTTTCTACAAGCAATTATCGAAGTCGTGGCAAAAAAAAATGCTTACTTCCTTTAAGCTGCCAAAAAAAGTCGGCGATTTATTATTTCGGATTATGAAATGCTTCTATTTTAGAAGCGGAAAGTGTCTGATATGCTGTTCAAGAATATATCTAATAAGTGGGATACAAACTGTGCACATGTTGTTGGTAAGATTCGCGAATTTTTTAGCAGAAAATAAAGCTTACGCATCCGAAAATTCGCCGGCACATACGTACACGGTGAGGCCCTCGACAAACCTATATTTATACAGCATTGTATACCCAAAAAAAATTTGTCCATCATCATCTTTAAGAACTGGACAATAAAAAGATTTCTTGGCAGCGCTGTATATGAAAGTCTTAACCGTTTTGTAACGAATATCATGGAGAAGGAGATACTTGATTGTTGAATCGAAACAATCGTTTGTCGAAATTATTGCTTTCGTACGCATAGGGCGCTTTATCTTAAAGAAGAAAGCGGGCGCCTTTGTAGTGATGTAGCTTGTATTCTCTCTCTGATATGATTTAGAGCATCTCGGCAATGATGTAAATGTCGTCTTTTATTGTCACTGATCTCTGTCAATTATGTTGGGGTTAAGTCAATGTCTGTTCTTCAGTGTCGATCCACATACTGGTAGTGGTTGTCCCACAGACAGTATTAATTATTATATGTATTAATACATGCAACATGTCTAAAGCCATCTTTTATCCCTTAAGCATAATAATCATCATATCGTACTTTATAGTTCGAATTTTTAATTTCTAATCGGCGTAATATTGAATCACGCAACAACGTACATCTTTAGCCGATATATAGTAAAAACCACTACTACATTTCAATCACAAATTATAAATAAAAGAAGTAAGAAACTTATATTCGGCGGGCGCCGCATCTTGCATACCCATCACTACGCTTTTCGCATTCTTCTCTCCAAGATCTCTTATTTGATACCCATGTCAACGGCTATTGTTAAAAACAAACTAATCGCGGTGTATACCATGTTCACCTGAGCGTTAACCCATTTTTAGGCAGATAATATATCTTCATTTGAGGGATGTACAAAATAGTTTTAACCATTCTGTCTTGTTTGCATTATGATGAATAAGCATAAAATCGCAAAAGAGTGAAAAAAATTAAATTTCGTCATATGTGACTTTGTGTGGATATGGGCGTTCTTTTCCATTTTTGCACGCAAAGAGTAAAGTAAATGCGGAAAATTTCCATCCTTATCTTTTAGAGTTTCTGAGTAACGAGCAAAAACCCACAAATTTTTGGTAAGAAAAACGGAGTTGAGCTCAGTTTATGCTTCACTGCGGGCTTCTGCTCTGACCAATTCGGTCCATTTTCAATATCGTTCTGCGTGCAGAATCTTCCATAGTTTCTACCAAACTTGAGGTCGATATCTTCATTTTTGCGCCAAGGAAAGTGCCAACAACAAACACAACGCAGCCACACAGACGGACGGACATGGGTACATCAATTCAGAATTTCGTGCTGATCAAGAATATATACATTTGATGGGATCTCTGAAGTGTCCTTTTGGATGTGACATACAAAAAAAAAAAAAGTGGAGTATACCCCTATCTTAGAGTAGTGGGTATAAAAATTCAAAAATTATTAAAATCTTTATTGGTGCGTTAAGGTGTTGCGGAATTGCTTTCCGTTATCATATGCGACAACTTAAACATTTTCCGAAAGCTCTCCTTCCCCTTTTCTGTCTTCTTTCATTTGCTATAAACTCTTTTCCCTTCGAACAATTATTGATGTTCGTGTTTTTGTATAGTCTCTGTTCTCTCTACATGAAGATGCTTCTTTTTCTCAATTACTTCTACACACACGTACATAACGTTTGCAGTAAATGTCAATGTATCTTTGCGTGCGCCTGCAACAATGCACGTTTCAACACCTGAGTATATGAGGAGTCAGTCATCCATCCAAATACATTTACAAATATTTTCGAAAACATTTGTGTACTTAGGCAAATGGATTGTTATAATGGTATCAAAACTGTTTTGAATACATTTTTCATTTCATTTCTCTGCAACATTCTGGGACGGTTTGTCATTTCGTGTATCGCACCTACTTCAATGGGTATATGTATGAGCGACTTAAAACAGTCTTAGGTTTTAACATCTCTTCGCAATTTTATTTGCTTAACTATTGTTAGCAATTTTTTTTTTTTTCTTATTTTTGTAGTGAGATGTTGTTGAAACTTTATAATAAATTGTTAGAAATTGCTTATGTACGCTGGTGATTCGCTTCTTTTTTCCTTTTACTTTTCTTGTCTTGAATGTAAGTGTGGGTGATATGCTGATTACTTCTTTTTTTTTTTGCACGTTTTCAGCAAATATTTTATTTGCAACGAATGTTTTGCAGTGATTTACTGCCACATTACTATTTAGAGCAATATTTTTATATTCGCCGCTATAGAGAAATCATATACTGATCTTGTTATTCAAATTGTAATATGCCTCGTCAGCGTGGAATCATAAAGTCGACTAGATATGTTGGCCTATAAATCTATGTGACCTCTTACAAAACTAGTCCTAGCAATTAGATTTACGATAAAAGTTTGAAAAGAGCCGTGATGTTCTCAATAATCACGATAGCCAGGAAGTTCAAGTAACTTGAAAACTTTAAAAACATCAAACTTTAAACTATAACTTACGATTTGAATCGAAATTGATCTGAACTCATGTTCAATATAGAACACTTAAGGTGTTCGGTAAATAATACTCATTGCCAACTAATGATTTACTTACTCTGCCGGACTTAGGTTGATACCATAGAAACTCTAATGAGATGGATGTACAGGATTTTCGCCTGTGAATTAGGTATCAGCCAGTTATTGAGTGGACGAGTGGCAGATTATTGCAAATCGCTAGATTTATTTAATCGTAGAGTAAAATGCATTTCAAAAAGCGCGTGCAATAGCATCAATTTACGGTACTTGGAATATCGTTGTAATCATCGAATCATTCAAATATTTGTGGAAAAATGAAAGTGAAGACACCACGTCTGCTATTCGCGGAAATGTTAATACTAAGGAACTGAGGATTGTGCTGCGACATAGTGTTGACATAATTTTAGTGTAAAATTGTATCCAAACTTTCTTTTCAACGAGAAACTCCAGCGTGCCCTATAGGCAGCTAAACAAACCAACTACTGATGATATAGTATTAGATACTTGCATGTGTTTTGATCAGCGATATCTGTTGATAAAAATGATAAACAGTTTTCCGTTTAGTTGCAATTTCGACATTCATTACTTTTGTTGTTTAATTTGAAGAACACTTTTAGAAGCTGATGGTATCGCTGTTCCAAGAAAGGGGGTGGAGAACCAAAAAAGACCGAAGACAGGGGATTGCACAGCTTATTGAACGAAACCGCAGCTCAAATTCTCAAAGCACTTAACAGTTGATGTACCAACTGTGCCAAGATGTTTACATGCGATGGCAAGATTCGAAAGGAGGGGGAGTGGCTACCATACGAATTAACTGAAAATGCCGTTTCGAATCGTTTCAACATCACGGTTTCATTGCTTGCCAGGCAAAAAAAATGAATTTTTTTTTGGTGTATTGTGACCGGCGGCTATGAAAAGTGGATCTACTGTGACTATCCCAAGCGCCAAAAGTCATCGGTTAGTCCAGGGAAGCCATCCACATCGACACCGAAGCAGAACATTCATGGCCATAAAGTTTTCCTGTTAGTATGATGGGATCAGCAAGATGTAGTTTATTACGAGCTGATAAAACCGAATAAAATCGTTATTGGTGATTTCCGCCGACGTCAATTGAACACATTTGACGATGTTTTGTTGCAAAAAAGAGTAGCGACAGTGATTAACAGAGCAAAGTCATTATCTTGCACGACATCATTCGGCCACCAATTGCAAAAGTTTTCAAGAAAACGGCGTTGTATTTCGTGTGAGAAGTTCTGCCACACGCAGCGTACTCGGCATGGCGCCTTCTGATTGCCACATGTTTAGATCGATGCAGCATGGCTCGACTGAAAAAATACGAAGCTAGCTATAGTGAGTGCTCAGTCGATAAATGCATAACACTTATCAATTTGGCACAGATCCACTATGGTGCGGCCATCACTTCCTTATTTCTTTCTGTCTCCTCCCGTCATTCTGACAATCACCGTGTGATACGAATAAAGGACATTCCCTGACTGATTGATGGATCATATTAATAAAAAACGAATAAAAATGAATATCAATTTCGTACGAAAAGAAGAACTGATCCACAAATAGACCTGTTTTTTGGGCATCATCAAAAGAAGGAAAGGACTATCAGAGCAGACAACAAACCATCGTTTAAAATCTTTGCTAATCATTCCTAATAGCGAGACCCTTATTTGCAAAATATAAAAATTATAAGTAATAATAAGTATAATAAGTAATTCGTAGCTACAATGAAAATGTGCGCACCCCTTTGCCAAGGATGGGATAAGTTGCATTTAATTTTGCCAATTGAATGTCGAACAGTGGAGTTCAAGCAACATTTATGAATCAGTTTGTACAGTTTGTATTAACGGAACTGTCGATGACGTTTTTTTAATAGCGTCCTAATTTTTAATAAGTCTGCCGCATATATGGAAATCAATTTGATTATGGAGAACTGAAGAGTTCGCATCGTCTTTTATCAATTTAGAGACGAAAGTAATCGCTAACATATTGCAACTTAGTTGCAAAGTGGATAAGTTTAAGACTGCGCGCATATGGCGGTAGACCTATCCCAATTCCCAATCCCTAATCGTCGAACAGTCGTTAACAGGAAATAGATCAGTAGTACTCTCAGATGGCATTGAGAAACCCGATGTAAAATGGTCAACAGAACTTTGATTATTAGATCGATTTCCAGTAGTACGTGGAAGTGTTAAACATTATTGTTCCAGTTTTGCTTTTATTTATCTATAATTAACCACTAATCGCAAAATTTACACTTGATTGACTTCCATTCTATTCTGTTCGACTGTTACTATTCATTCTCGTAACGTAGATCGTTTTTACGCAGCTGGTAGATCTGTCGTTGTGTTTGGAGATATGGCACTGATTAATGTTTGCTCTGGCTACCGAATTTGCGAATAACTAGCGTTTCTCATATCTGCATTTTTATATCCAATTCCAAAAGATGGAGGTATACCCGAGAGAAAGCTGCCGACCCTCTTAAGTAAGTACTGTTCATGATCAACGTCAAATTCTGAATCACTCTATCCATGTCGTTGTATGTTGCTGGCACTCTCCTACTTGCAAACGTTAAGATATCGACTTCACGCTTTGACAGAAACATTGAAAGTTTTTGCACACAAGTCGGTGTTGAAAATGGGCTAAGTCAGTTGGAGGCAATCCCCAGGGTAAAATGTGAACTGTAAGCACCTTTGTTGGTTCAAACAAAAGCTTGTGAGTTTTCGCTCATTATTCATAAATTATTTTATGGAAGACCCAATTATTCGCGTTTAAGAATGAAAGAAATCGGTCTGACACACACACAAAATTATAAGTGATTAAACTTTCAGTTTTTTTCACCTTTCTGACGCTTTCTTCCTACCACTCACGAGATAAGCAAAAAAACTTCTAAAAATTATTCTCTCCGCTCTTCACATGACATGAATATACAGTGTCTATCTAAACTTGAAAAAAATGGCTCGTGCTCTTGCAAAGCTAAGAATGTTCACAAATTTTCAGTTTAGTTTAAATAAAATTTATAGTAACTCAGCCGAAACTTCTAAAGCTCATTAATACTGGTCTAGTGATAATGGCTCCCACTACTAATGTTATACGGTGGGTGATTAGATAGACTTGGTATTGGCACGATAATATGAATGCAGAACATTACTTCTTACTTTTTGTTCTTTGTTCACAGAGTTGTATTCGTCGATTCTCCCATTTATTTCCGGGGTTTCAGTCACTCATTTTTATTTCACTGGAAATTTACGACATAAAAAAGCTTTGTATCTTAATTGTGTCTGTCGTGTCGTTTATTGTTGATAGTGTTGAACACCTTTTGGGTCCCTGCATCGGGCATTTTTACTTTTTTTGCACAGAATTCGACCGATTCAAAGCTGATAGAAAAAACTTAATGACGATACATTTGCAAACTATCACAAGCGGTTTTTTTCTATGGCGACTCGGAAAGCGAAATCTTAATAATTTTCATTGAACCTTATTCATGAATTTTCATAATTTTCAAATAGAGACTTTTGTGAAATATTGCTTCATAGTTGATTTTTTATGCGCTTTCAAATTTTAAAATAGCAAATTTTTTTATTATATTAAACAAAAGTAGGGAAAATATGTTTTCTTGTTTAACTTTCAAAACTTATGTTAAGCTTTTAAATCCAACAAAACATTTAAAACATTTAAAACATTTTTGTGCTGTAATTGTTGTTCTTGTTTTTTTTTTGCCCATTATATATATATTTTTTTAATATGAAAAGTAAAGAACGTATATAAAATACTTTAATAAAGGAGTAATGGATACTTATGCACATATGTATAGGTGTAGATATACATATGTGCGGCCATTAAAATAATGTTAGTAATGCACATCAATATGCACTTTTAAATATATAGAACTTTACAGATACATAGATATGCAAACATATATACAGTTAGTAATATATACAGCATAAACAATATAGATATAGATGAACATGCAAGTATTTGATGCAACAATACTTACGGATCTAGAAAGTTAGAAAGAGATAGGTATGCATTAACATACATAGACACAAATAGCAGCAAGAAAAAAACAGCAATGAAAAGCAATAACAAACAATAAATGTATCTCTAAACAATATTAACCTAAAAACACACAAAACTCCACTTAAATACTTACGTACATGCACACCAATGCATACAGACAAACACACATTGTAACTAAAACAAGCTATGAAAGAACAAAAGGACTGCAGTTGTTGAATAAATATAAAAAGCATAAAATACAGTAAGCAAGAGGGAGATGAAACGAAAGAATATCGCGTACATATAAGCCACTCTATAAGCACAGCAAATACTCCAAAAAGAGGTATTTACAGTATTGTTCGAAACTTCAACGAGAAATAAAACAACAACACCACTACACCAAAAACACTATTTAATGTAAAGTGAATATTATATGGTGTGTGTCAAACAGGACATACACCTACACGTTCATATGCCTACACGCAGGCATACAACAAAAACTATAAGACTGTTTATATACATTTCTGTATCCCTGAGTATGTCTAGCTTACTATGAAAGAAAATAAAAGTAAATAATGGCTTGTACATAAGTGCCTACATACATATATAAAATTTACACTTAAAATAGTTCATATATATATATATATACATTGCATGTATTGCATATATGCACATAATTGTAAAATGTTTTGTGTTGTACAATGTTATTGACTTAGTTTTTTGTATAGAAATAATGTAGGTTTTGCGTATAAAAAACAGAAGAGATCGTATATGTATGTATCTATACTTGTGAAAATGCATATATATGCGGTTTTTATGGTTTCCATATGTGTGCATATGTATCCATTTATGTATATCATATACGTTACGTGTCTATATTTCATAATAAATATTCCCTAATAAATCGGCAGATTTGTTTGAATTTGTTAGAAGGCTTATATATGGATTAAATACACTTACAACTTTTTACGGAGAAAAAAAAAACAAAAACCAAAAGCTGATTAAGTAAACATACACAAGTGCAGATAGGTATACACATTGTCAAGGAAAAACGAAATTCTCTAAAATTGGCTTATGTTAGTTTTTTAAATCGGTCTCATCTTAAATGGCCAGAGTTTTAAGGTCACAGAGAGATAGCAAATCTTACGAACACATCCAAAGTATGCTTTCTTTACAAATCGATTAACAGATAAGGCACGGAGAAGCCGACCAGACTATGAACGCCGCTTTTACTTGGAGTGGAACAAAACAGAGAGTCCCAAACCGATAGCTGCAATGCCCCATTTTTCATATCCAACGCCCACCGAATATTATCTGTTAGCAAATTTCAAATTAATGCTTCAAGGAAAAACCTTTGGACCCGATGATGGAGTCGAAGCAGATATTGAAGCGCACCATAAAAGTCTTTACAAATCCGTCTATAAAAAATATACGGAAATATTTGGAAGGGTGTGAAGTTATATTTAAATATAACTAGCAAAGACACAAACCAAAAAATGTTAACAGAGCTCTGTTAAGCCGTTAACAGAGCTTTGTTAAATGGAGTCTCGGAGAGATTTAAAGCAAAATTTAGTTATAATAACACTTTTTCAGGATTTTTTTCTTAAATATTATAAAAAAAATACGACTTTATCTTAATTAATTGGAAGTTAATATGAAAACGTCTTTTTACTATGTCAAATACAAGGCTGAAAAAGTGAAAGTTTACTTAACCACTGTGACCAATCCAAGTGCGGAGGCTAAACAAAACTAATATCACGTTAATCCTTGATTAATGACGCTTCCAACCGTGCATCATATTTATGAAGATTCCTTGGAAAAAATTTTTTCGACATTTTGAAAATTTGTTCTATATGAGCTAATATAGGGGCCATGTTCAATAGGTCACTGTGACCAATCCAAGTGCGGAGGCTAAACGAAACTAATGTCACGTGAATCCTTGATTAATGACCCTTCCAACCGTGCATCATATTTATGAAGATTCCTTGGAAAAAAATTTTTTCGACACTTTGAAAATTTGTTCTATATGAGCTAATATAGGGGCCATGTTCAATAGGTCACTGTGACCAATCCAAGTGCGGAGGCTAAACGAAACTAATGTCACGTGAATCCTTGATTAATGACCCTTCCAGCCGTGCATCATATTTAGTAAAGATTCCTAGGAAAAAAATTTTTTACGACACTTTGAAAATTTGGAAAAAAAATTTTTCGACACTATGAAAATTTGTTCTATATGAGCTAATATGGTGCGCGTGTTCAATAGGTCACTGTGACCAATCCAAGTGCGGAGGCTAAACGAAACTAATATCACGTTAATCCTTGATTAATGACCCTTCCAACCGTGCA